>OX438620.1:6972500-6980553 GCA_949316135.1 Choreutis nemorana | reverse complement strand
ACACCGCGGTGACTCCTCCCGCCGGGCGATCCTGTGCAGGTAGTGACCGAAACATCCGTGTCCGGTCAGTACCTGCACAAGGCGATAGGTGAGGCTGCCGTGCCGGCGCCCAACCCACTCCTCCAACACCGGACGGATTGCCTCTACCGTCCGGTGGCCGGCACGCGGGGCCATGAGTGCCTCTCCCCACTGGCTAACGGCCTCCCGTTTCGCCAGGGTGCGCACCCGTCTCACCTCCTCGAGAACGGGACGCTCCCCCCGCAGTCGTGCGGCGACCCTAGCCCGATGGACCCTGGACAGAACCAGGGCCTCGAGCTCCCACGGAGGCGTACCTGCAAGGACGCAGGACGCCTCGTGTCCGACCGTGCGATACGCTCGCACGGTCCGGGTCGCGATGACCCTCTGCGGTTGGCGCAAGAGGGCCCTTGTGCGGGGGGTGAGGCACTCGGCCCATACCGGGGCTCCGTATAGCGCCATCGACCGTACCACATTCTGGTACAGCCGACGGCACGATGCATTGGGCCCCCCCACGTTTGGGAGGACCCGTCCGAGGGCGGCGGCGGCAGCGCAGAGCCGGGGAGCCAGGAGCTTAAAATGCTCCTCGAAACTCCACCGGGGATCCAAAATCAAGCCGAGGTACTTCATACGCACCTCGACCGGAACATGGACCCCCTCCACTCGGACCCGGAGCCCCGGAGGGGTTCTGCGTCTGGGGCCATGGAACGCCATGGCTCTCGTTTTAGCGAGAGCCACCTCCAGCCCCAGCATGCGGATGCGTCGGACGACAAGCGAAGTGCCGACCGACGCAAGGTGGACCGCATCCCTCCAGTCGCGAGCCCTTGCAGCGACCAGAGTGTCGTCCGCGAAACAGACGACCTCCGTTCGCGGCAAGAGCTCGCCTCGCAGAACCCAGTTGTACCCCAAGTTCCATAGTAGGGGTCCCAACACGGACCCCTGGGGCACACCTGCCGCCATCGACCACGACTGGACGCGCCCCCGGCCATCCTCGTAAAGGACCACCCTCTCGCGAAGGTAGTCCTCCACTAAGGCTCGGAGGTAGAGGGGCACTCCGTGAAATTTGAGTGCCGCCTCTATGCACTCATGGGGAAGGCTGTTAAAAGCGTTCGCGATGTCAAGCGACACCGCGATAACAGCCTCCCCTCGTGCTGTAGCCGCCTCAGTCCACCTCTTGAGGCCAGCCACCGCGTCCACCGTGGACCGACCGGTCCGAAAGCCGAACTGGACCTCAGCCAGGTCCGGCCCATGGCTTTCGAGGTGCTGCAGGATTCGGGAAGCTATGATCTTCTCAAAGAACTTCCCGGCCTCATCCAGCAGCACCACCGGTCGATACCCCGATGGGGAGTCGGGAGAGCGTCCGCTTTTGCGGAGGAGGCAAAGCCTCCCGACTCTCCATCTCTTGGGGAAGCGGCCCGTCGCGATGCAGGTGTTAAGCACCGCGCGGAACCGCTCCTCCAATGGCCCCAACGCCAGGGCAGCCACCTTTGAGGGGACCCCGTCCGGTCCCGGGGCCTTCCTTTTGGAGCGGAGCCGATCTCTTCCACGATCAAACTCCGCATCCGTGACCGGAGGCCCCTCGGTCCACACCTCCGGGGTGGCCACCCTGGGAAGGGCCGATCTGGGAGGTACGAAGTGTCCTGGGTCTGGAAAAAGAGACACCAGGACACCTCGCAGGAGGCCCGGCTCCATGCAGGATGTCGGCGGGGCAGCCTCAAGAAACTTGCCCCGCACGACCCTGAACGGCCTCCCCCAGGGGTCGGCGTCGAGGAGAGCTAGGAACCTCTCCGCCGCCTCCCCCTTGCTCCTGCTGATGGCACATCGCAGGAGCTTCTGGGCCTCCCTGAAGACCCGGCGGAGCTCGGCCTCCACGTCAGGGTCCCTCTGGGCGCGCCTACGTCTACAACGCAAGTAGGCGCGCCGGGCGGCGAGAGTGGTGGCCCGCAGGACGGAGATCTCCTGCGACCACCAATACACCTCCCGCCGACTTGGACGGCCCCGAGATTGAGGCATGGCGGCGTTGCAGACGACTTCCAGGTCGTCCGCGAAGAATGCCGCCATGCCATCGGCGTCCCCCTCCAGCGCCGCCGGTGGCTCCGACCAGGAGCGGAAGATGGCAGCCTCCTCGGCCACCTCCCGTCGGAGCTTTGCGAGTGCCCACCTCGGAAAAGATGAGGGAGCACTCGCTTCGGGGCCCAGGTGAACTGGGGCCCCCGGACCCGCCACAGAGACCGCGTATCGGACATACCGGTGGTCCGATAGGGTCTCCGTGCCCTGCATCACCCGCCAGTCCCGGACCCGGGCGGCGAGTGACGAGGTGGCAAAGGAGACGTCCACAACCGACTCACCCTGCCACCTCACACACGTGGGGACCGAACCCCGGTAACCTAACCTAACCTAACCTAACCTAACCTAACCTAACCTAACCTAACCTAACCTAACCTAACCTAACCTAACCTAACCTAACCTAACCTAACCTAACCTAACCTAACCTAACCTAACCTAACCTAACCTAACCTAACCTAACCTAACCTAACCTAACCTAACCTAACCTAACCTAACCTAACCTAACCTAACCTAACCTAACCTAACCTAACCTAACCTAACCTAACCTAACCTAACCTAACCTAACCTAACCTAACCTAACCTAACCTAACCTAACCTAACCTAACCTAACCTAACCTAACCTAACCTAACCTAACCTAACCTAACCTAACCTAACCTAACCTAACCTAACCTAACCTAACCTAACCTAACCTAACCTAACCTAACCTAACCTAACCTAACCTAACCTAACCTAACCTAACCTAACCTAACCTAACCTAACCTAACCTAACCTAACCTAACCTAACCTAACCTAACCTAACCTAACCTAACCTAACCTAACCTAACCTAACCTAACCTAACCTAACCTAACCTAACCTAACCTAACCTAACCTAACCTAACCTAACCTAACCTAACCTAACCTAACCTAACCTAACCTAACCTAACCTAACCTAACCTAACCTAACCTAACCTAACCTAACCTAACCTAACCTAACCTAACCTAACCTAACCTAACCTAACCTAACCTAACCTAACCTAACCTAACCTAACCTAACCTAACCTAACCTAACCTAACCTAACCTAACCTAACCTAACCTAACCTAACCTAACCTAACCTAACCTAACCTAACCTAACCTAACCTAACCTAACCTAACCTAACCTAACCTAACCTAACCTAACCTAACCTAACCTAACCTAACCTAACCTAACCTAACCTAACCTAACCTAACCTAACCTAACCTAACCTAACCTAACCTAACCTAACCTAACCTAACCTAACCTAACCTAACCTAACCTAACCTAACCTAACCTAACCTAACCTAACCTAACCTAACCTAACCTAACCTAACCTAACCTAACCTAACCTAACCTAACCTAACCTAACCTAACCTAACCTAACCTAACCTAACCTAACCTAACCTAACCTAACCTAACCTAACCTAACCTAACCTAACCTAACCTAACCTAACCTAACCTAACCTAACCTAACCTAACCTAACCTAACCTAACCTAACCTAACCTAACCTAACCTAACCTAACCTAACCTAACCTAACCTAACCTAACCTAACCTAACCTAACCTAACCTAACCTAACCTAACCTAACCTAACCTAACCTAACCTAACCTAACCTAACCTAACCTAACCTAACCTAACCTAACCTAACCTAACCTAACCTAACCTAACCTAACCTAACCTAACCTAACCTAACCTAACCTAACCTAACCTAACCTAACCTAACCTAACCTAACCTAACCTAACCTAACCTAACCTAACCTAACCTAACCTAACCTAACCTAACCTAACCTAACCTAACCTAACCTAACCTAACCTAACCTAACCTAACCTAACCTAACCTAACCTAACCTAACCTAACCTAACCTAACCTAACCTAACCTAACCTAACCTAACCTAACCTAACCTAACCTAACCTAACCTAACCTAACCTAACCTAACCTAACCTAACCTAACCTAACCTAACCTAACCTAACCTAACCTAACCTAACCTAACCTAACCTAACCTAACCTAACCTAACCTAACCTAACCTAACCTAACCTAACCTAACCTAACCTAACCTAACCTAACCTAACCTAACCTAACCTAACCTAACCTAACCTAACCTAACCTAACCTAACCTAACCTAACCTAACCTAACCTAACCTAACCTAACCTAACCTAACCTAACCTAACCTAACCTAACCTAACCTAACCTAACCTAACCTAACCTAACCTAACCTAACCTAACCTAACCTAACCTAACCTAACCTAACCTAACCTAACCTAACCTAACCTAACCTAACCTAACCTAACCTAACCTAACCTAACCTAACCTAACCTAACCTAACCTAACCTAACCTAACCTAACCTAACCTAACCTAACCTAACCTAACCTAACCTAACCTAACCTAACCTAACCTAACCTAACCTAACCTAACCTAACCTAACCTAACCTAACCTAACCTAACCTAACCTAACCTAACCTAACCTAACCTAACCTAACCTAACCTAACCTAACCTAACCTAACCTAACCTAACCTAACCTAACCTAACCTAACCTAACCTAACCTAACCTAACCTAACCTAACCTAACCTAACCTAACCTAACCTAACCTAACCTAACCTAACCTAACCTAACCTAACCTAACCTAACCTAACCTAACCTAACCTAACCTAACCTAACCTAACCTAACCTAACCTAACCTAACCTAACCTAACCTAACCTAACCTAACCTAACCTAACCTAACCTAACCTAACCTAACCTAACCTAACCTAACCTAACCTAACCTAACCTAACCTAACCTAACCTAACCTAACCTAACCTAACCTAACCTAACCTAACCTAACCTAACCTAACCTAACCTAACCTAACCTAACCTAACCTAACCTTTTTTTTTTTTTTTTTTTTTTTTTTTTTTTTTTTTTTTTTTTTTTTTTTTTTTTTTTTTGTCGAAGAGGAATGCATTTACGCACCATGCCTGCCGCTAGCCAAGCGACAGGCGTGTGTGGGGCTCACCCGGCAAGCCGGGAATACCCACTAAACCTCTCCGGTGTCCATCAAGCCCTTTTGAGTCGGGGGAGAGTTTGGGATCCGCAGAGCAATTCTCCAAACAACCTAACCTAACCTAACCTAACCTAACCTAACCTAACCTAACCTAACCTAACCTAACCTAACCTAACCTAACCTAACCTAACCTAACCTAACCTAACCTAACCTAACCTAACCTAACCTAACCTAACCTAACCTAACCTAACCTAACCTAACCTAACCTAACCTAACCTAACCTAACCTAACCTAACCTAACCTAACCTAACCTAACCTAACCTAACCTAACCTAACCTAACCTAACCTAACCTAACCTAACCTAACCTAACCTAACCTAACCTAACCTAACCTAACCTAACCTAACCTAACCTAACCTAACCTAACCTAACCTAACCTAACCTAACCTAACCTAACCTAACCTAACCTAACCTAACCTAACCTAACCTAACCTAACCTAACCTAACCTAACCTAACCTAACCTAACCTAACCTAACCTAACCTAACCTAACCTAACCTAACCTAACCTAACCTAACCTAACCTAACCTAACCTAACCTAACCTAACCTAACCTAACCTAACCTAACCTAACCTAACCTAACCTAACCTAACCTAACCTAACCTAACCTAACCTAACCTAACCTAACCTAACCTAACCTAACCTAACCTAACCTAACCTAACCTAACCTAACCTAACCTAACCTAACCTAACCTAACCTAACCTAACCTAACCTAACCTAACCTAACCTAACCTAACCTAACCTAACCTAACCTAACCTAACCTAACCTAACCTAACCTAACCTAACCTAACCTAACCTAACCTAACCTAACCTAACCTAACCTAACCTAACCTAACCTAACCTAACCTAACCTAACCTAACCTAACCTAACCTAACCTAACCTAACCTAACCTAACCTAACCTAACCTAACCTAACCTAACCTAACCTAACCTAACCTAACCTAACCTAACCTAACCTAACCTAACCTAACCTAACCTAACCTAACCTAACCTAACCTAACCTAACCTAACCTAACCTAACCTAACCTAACCTAACCTAACCTAACCTAACCTAACCTAACCTAACCTAACCTAACCTAACCTAACCTAACCTAACCTAACCTAACCTAACCTAACCTAACCTAACCTAACCTAACCTAACCTAACCTAACCTAACCTAACCTAACCTAACCTAACCTAACCTAACCTAACCTAACCTAACCTAACCTAACCTAACCTAACCTAACCTAACCTAACCTAACCTAACCTAACCTAACCTAACCTAACCTAACCTAACCTAACCTAACCTAACCTAACCTAACCTAACCTAACCTAACCTAACCTAACCTAACCTAACCTAACCTAACCTAACCTAACCTAACCTAACCTAACCTAACCTAACCTAACCTAACCTAACCTAACCTAACCTAACCTAACCTAACCTAACCTAACCTAACCTAACCTAACCTAACCTAACCTAACCTAACCTAACCTAACCTAACCTAACCTAACCTAACCTAACCTAACCTAACCTAACCTAACCTAACCTAACCTAACCTAACCTAACCTAACCTAACCTAACCTAACCTAACCTAACCTAACCTAACCTAACCTAACCTAACCTAACCTAACCTAACCTAACCTAACCTAACCTAACCTAACCTAACCTAACCTAACCTAACCTAACCTAACCTAACCTAACCTAACCTAACCTAACCTAACCTAACCTAACCTAACCTAACCTAACCTAACCTAACCTAACCTAACCTAACCTAACCTAACCTAACCTAACCTAACCTAACCTAACCTAACCTAACCTAACCTAACCTAACCTAACCTAACCTAACCTAACCTAACCTAACCTAACCTAACCTAACCTAACCTAACCTAACCTAACCTAACCTAACCTAACCTAACCTAACCTAACCTAACCTAACCTAACCTAACCTAACCTAACCTAACCTAACCTAACCTAACCTAACCTAACCTAACCTAACCTAACCTAACCTAACCTAACCTAACCTAACCTAACCTAACCTAACCTAACCTAACCTAACCTAACCTAACCTAACCTAACCTAACCTAACCTAACCTAACCTAACCTAACCTAACCTAACCTAACCTAACCTAACCTAACCTAACCTAACCTAACCTAACCTAACCTAACCTAACCTAACCTAACCTAACCTAACCTAACCTAACCTAACCTAACCTAACCTAACCTAACCTAACCTAACCTAACCTAACCTAACCTAACCTAACCTAACCTAACCTAACCTAACCTAACCTAACCTAACCTAACCTAACCTAACCTAACCTAACCTAACCTAACCTAACCTAACCTAACCTAACCTAACCTAACCTAACCTAACCTAACCTAACCTAACCTAACCTAACCTAACCTAACCTAACCTAACCTAACCTAACCTAACCTAACCTAACCTAACCTAACCTAACCTAACCTAACCTAACCTAACCTAACCTAACCTAACCTAACCTAACCTAACCTAACCTAACCTAACCTAACCTAACCTAACCTAACCTAACCTAACCTAACCTAACCTAACCTAACCTAACCTAACCTAACCTAACCTAACCTAACCTAACCTAACCTAACCTAACCTAACCTAACCTAACCTAACCTAACCTAACCTAACCTAACCTAACCTAACCTAACCTAACCTAACCTAACCTAACCTAACCTAACCTAACCTAACCTAACCTAACCTAACCTAACCTAACCTAACCTAACCTAACCTAACCTAACCTAACCTAACCTAACCTAACCTAACCTAACCTAACCTAACCTAACCTAACCTAACCTAACCTAACCTAACCTAACCTAACCTAACCTAACCTAACCTAACCTAACCTAACCTAACCTAACCTAACCTAACCTAACCTAACCTAACCTAACCTAACCTAACCTAACCTAACCTAACCTAACCTA